>JALPQD010000278.1:1839869-1869869 GCA_023101885.1 Typhlomys cinereus
GAAAGAGGATGAGAGAGAAGGGAAGGAAGGAACAGCGAAAGAAAGAAAAGAATAAGAGAGAAAGAGAAAGAAAGAATAGAAAGAAGACAGAAAAAGAAAGGAAGGAAGGAAGGAAGGAAAGAAAGAAGAAAGAAAGAAAGAAAGAGGTGGAGAAATTATAACAGGGAGAAGGAAGAAATAGCAAGGGAAAAAAAGGAAGAAAAGAAAGTAATAAGGAAAAGAGGAAAGGGAGGTCAGAAAAGAAAATGAAGAAAAGGGAAGAAAAGGATAAGACCAGAGTGGATAAGCCGGGAGATACGAGACTGCAGCAGGACTGGCTGATACACTCAGTCTGCTATTCGGCTGTTGGTGGTTTGTGAGCCAGGATCTCATGTAACCTAAGCTGGCCTCAAACTCCCCATGCAGCTGAGGCCCACCTTGAACTTCAGATACTCCTGCCTCCACTTCCTGCCCTCGCCTTCTGCGGCCGCAGCTTCGAGACCTCTTGCTCACCTTTCCTTCCTCTCTTCTTTCCCCTCCCTCTCTTTCTTCTGTCTCTCTCTCTCTTTATCTCCATCTCCCTTTCTTCTATCTGTCTTCCTTCCTGTCTTTCTCAAATAGCCCAGGCTGGCCTGGAATTTACTGTGTAGATAAAGTGAGGTTTCGTCGCCTGCCCCCAACCTTACCTCCTTAGGGTGGGATAGCTCACTTTACAGATAAGCAAAACCAGAGAAATTCATTCTTTGTGCAATCGCTACCTGCACTGGACTGGGGGGACCACTTTATTTGGGGGTGTGAACAGATTTCTTGAAAAAGAATTGGAAATGGCCTGTCCCTTCCAGAATCTGGCGTGCAAAGCCAAACCTCCACACACTCTAACTCTCCGTGCGGGTCTCCGCAGGTGGAGGCTTGGGCGGTAGAGCGCGCACCCTGCTAACCCCATCAGCGTGGGAGTCTTCCAGAGAGTGTCTGAGTTCACAGCCAAAGGCTGTGCTCATTCTCTTGGGGAGCAGTGGGCAACCAGGACCCACCCATCTAAGGGGATCAGGGTCTCAAGTTTAGACCAGAGGGTGGGTGATCGCTGTGGGGAGATCAGACTGAGCCCTGTGGCCTCCTGGTGGGAGCCAGCGCCGTGGGAGGGCCTGGCAACCGGTCTTCTTTGGAAGGAAGGACACACGCCATCTGGGGAGGGGCAGGCGCCCTGAGACTGTCCTTGGACTTGACGCGGCAGAGAAGGTGAAGACAGGGCCACATGGGGACCCCATGTGCATGTCTCAGACAGAGGCCCACCTGTGTCCATCAGAGCGGAGAGAGTGGGGAGCTACAGGCTGGGGGTGGCAATTCATGGGGAGGCTCTTTGTGAAGCGTGGAGAGCTGCAGCCTATGGCAGATGCACAGAAAACAGCAAGACCAGGTAAGAAGAAGATAGAGAGAAACCTTATCTCGGAGCTCACAGTGAGGGAAACCAGGGAAGGGCTCTCCCTGCGTGGGGCTGGGGAGTGGAAGGGGGGAGCCAGGGAAGGGCTTTTCCTGGGGACTGGGGAGGGGGGTTGTGAGCTCTTGAATGAGGAGGTGGAACCCACAAGCCCTCTAGGGTGGGAGTGTCCCAAGGTAAGGAGTATTACGCACTGCACAAGCACAAGGGTGGGCTGCCAGGAACGCGCTGACAGCCATCTAAAATATAGACCTGTGATAGGAACATTGCAAGCATATTAATACTGTGGCAAGATACTAGTAATGATAGTGAATGTGGGGAAACAAGCGGGATTGAAACAGAAAAACAAAAGGGACTTCAATTAAGTCTCGTTTTTCTTTTTTTTATTTTGTGTGTGTGTGTGTGTGTGTGTGTGTGTATCACAGGGTACTGTGTGTCCCTGTGAAGGCCTAAAGGTGACTTTGGGAATCATCCTGGATTGCTTCTACCTCCTTCTTGCTTTGCTTTGATTTTTCCAGACTCCGCCCACCAGGGCCAGAGGTGCAGGCCACAGCCATTTTTGCCTGGTGGATCCTGGGATCTGAACCCAGGACCTTCTGCTTATCAAGGCAGAGTCCTAACCCCTGAGCCATCTCTCCAGCCCTCAATTTCTTCTTTATAAAGAAGGAACTGAGGGGCCAAGAACACAGCTCAGTTGGAAGAGAGCTCTTTAACACACAGGAACCCCCCAATTTCCATCCCCAGCACCTCATAAACCCGGCAAGGTGGTGGTGCCTGTAATCCCAGCCCTGAGTAAATACAGGCAGAAGGACCAGGAGTTCAAGGCTATCCTTGGCGACACCGCGAGTTCTAGGCCAGCCTGGGTTACGCGAAACACTGAAAAAAAATGATAACTTGCAGGGCAGCCCCAAGCTCATTGTTAGAGTGCTTATTTAACACGAGGCCCTGGGTATCCCCAGCACTTGAGAAAGAATGCTCCATACAAATCTAAGGTACGCTTTATTTTAATTCTGCCCCCCTCCCCTCCATTTTCTAGGAATGGGCCACATGGTTACTTGCTACCAAAAGAAACTGTGTGCTTGAGTTTTCTAGAATCATCCAAAAGCCAGAAGAGGCATCCTATGGCCCTACAAGGGCTAAAGCTACTTTTAAGCAAGTTTCTTTATCCTCACAGGATCGAGATGACGTCAGCCACCACTTTGGGGGACGCTGTCTTCTCGCTCAACATGACCAGGGGAGAGGACTTCCTGTATAAGAGTGAGATCAGCTTGGCGTGGGGGCTGGCGGAGGGGTGGTGGGGCAAGGGTGGTGGTTGGCCCCCCGGGGGGCAGAGGTCAAGGGGCCCTAGCACCGGTTCTACCACCTGCCAACTGCATGACTAAGTACAAGTACTTCTTGCTCCCAGCTTGTTTCCTTGCCTGTGAGATGGGGGTCTCAATAAGGATGCTACATGAAGGGGTTGTAAGGACCCAACCAATCCACTCAAACAGCTCAGGACAGCTGTGCTTGGGGACCCAAGGCCCTTGCAAGCTTTTAACACTGTGTTGACAATCCCAGCAATGGCCAAGGTAGAAGGAAGTAAGTGGGAAGAAAAGGGACTTCCATCGAGCCTCAATTTCTTTTTCTTTTTCTTTTGCACAAGGGCCTATGTGCGTGCGTGCGTGTGTGTGTGTGTATGTGCGCGCGTGCATGCGTGTGTGTGTGTGTGTGTGTGTGTGTGTGTGTATCAGGAGGCACTATATGTGCCTATGGAGGTCCAAGGATGACTTTGAGAATCATCCTGGATTGTATCTACCTCCTATTTGCTTTGCTCTAGAATTTTCCAGGCTCCACCTTCCAGGACCAGAAACTCCAGGTGGAAATGGTGGCAGCCTGACCTTCTGGCTTCCCTGCTGGGGGGTACAGAGGCATTAGAGTTGGGGTTCAGAGGCATCCTCCAGGTAACTGTCCCAGAAAGCCCTTGTCTCACGTCCCTTGACTCAGCGGAGTGACAGGTACTGGACTAGTGTGTTTTTTACTGCTGCGAGGGAACAGATAAGAAAATAACCTAGGGGGCTGGAGAGGTGGCTCAGGGGTTAAGCCTCTGCCTTGCAGGCGGAAGGTCCTGCGTTCAGATCCTAGACCCCACATATAGATGCCGGGCGGAAGTGGGGGTGGCCTGTGTTTCTAGTCCTGGTAGGGCAGAGCCTGTGAATCCCGGGGCAGAGTAAACAAGGAGGAGGTGGAATTCGTCCGTGGTTCTACATACACACAGACACACATACGTACACACACGCACAATTGAATAAATAATAAATAATAGAAGTTAGAAAAGAAAAGAACCTAGAGGAGGAAAGGCAGGTGAAGGCTCGGGATTCTGAAGCCCTGGTTCCTGGTCACTGGGCTCCGCTGCTGTGGGCAGTATGCT
Organism: Typhlomys cinereus; assembly: GCA_023101885.1. Taxonomy (NCBI): domain Eukaryota; kingdom Metazoa; phylum Chordata; class Mammalia; order Rodentia; family Platacanthomyidae; genus Typhlomys; species Typhlomys cinereus. Next base: position 1,843,691 of record JALPQD010000278.1, read on the forward strand.
GAGGCCGAGCATCCTGGCAGAGAGGGTGTGGTGGAGCAGAGCTGGCACCTGGGCAGCCGAGAGACAGAGAGGAGGTGGGTGGCAAGACCACCTTTCAGCGATGTCTTCTGCCACGCCCCTCGCTCCATTTCCACCACCTCCTGATAAAACACCCATGGAACTGTGACTCTGGGGGATTAACCCGCCGCAGGATTCCATCCACCTGCCAGGGGGACCAAACCATTAGCATGGGAGATCCGGAGGGCTGCTTGGCGTCCACGGCGGGTACATGCTGGGACCCTGCTGCGCGCCGCCAGCCTGCCCCGCCCCACCCGGCTCTCTCTTCCCTTCCACAGGCTCTGGAGCCATCGTGGCTGCCGTGGTGGTCGTGGTTGTCATCATCGTCGCCGTGGTTCTGATCCTACTGAAGATGTACAACAGGTATGGCTAGAGAGCTCTGGCTGCCCCTGCCTGGGGCAGGCACCGGAGCACCATGCCCAATAAGCTTCGTAAGTCCTGTTGTCGAAGATGGGACTCAGATCCATCCCATCTGTCTTTAAGGGAAATGCTCCCACCACGTCAGTAACAATAATTATTGTGGTAATGATAAGAATAATAGCAACAGGGAGGCTGGAGAGACGGCTGGGTGGGTAAGAGTGATGACTGTGTAAACATGAAGTCCTGAGTTTCAATCCCCAGCACCCATGTGCTGATCCCATGGACCTGTAACCCCAATGTTGTGGGCGGGCTGGAGATGGGAGAATCCCCAACCTAGCTCCAGGCTCAGTGAGAAATCCTGTCTCTGCGGAATACAGCAGAAAACCTCATGTCCTCCTTGGCCTCTGCATGTACACAGTTGCACGGTCCTGCACACTCATGTGCATGTCCGCCACATGCATGCGCTCATGCACACACACGTCGATTATAATAATCGGGAGTGGGGATTTAGCTCATGGGTAAAAGGCTTGCTTGGCATTCCCAAAGCCCTAGGCTGGATCCCAGCGCTGCTTAAGCCGGCAGGGTGGTGCCCGCCTGTAACCCCACCACTCCAGGTGCAGGCGGGAGGATCGGAAAGTCAAGGTCACCCTCAGCTACACAGTGAGTTTAAAGTCAGCCCGGGCTACGTGAGATCCTGGCTTAAAAATAAAACCAATAATGATGATAATTTCCAGCGGTGGCGATGACGGGCATCCTGTTTGAGGACATTTTCCATGTGAAAGACATTGACCCAGAGAGCAAGACATGTGACCGAGTATCTCAGCTGCACTTCAAGAGTGAACCTCTCGGGACAGACCTGTCTTAGAGGTCAACCTGTGGACGTAGGAGACCGGTTCCCTCGCACCTTGTTTGAAGATGGTGCCCCAGATGTTGGTGAATCCAAACCTTCAGGGCTGACCAGTCTGAGTGTGAAATGTATGGGAAACGCACAGGATCAAGGGGGTGAAAGGTCTATGGAAGCAGCAACACGCCTGTCTGCCTGTGCGTCCTCTGGGGGTGCTCATGAGGCCTCAGGAGAAGCACAGCGGGGACCTGTAGGGAATGGGGGGGCAATCTGCATAGGTTTGAGGGAGACCCCAGAACTCTTATGCCAAAGGGCTGCCCTTCTGAACCTGTGGCAAGCCTGCCCAGCTGCTTGGCCACCCAGGTCCTGGGTGCTACTCAAGCCCAAGTAGACGTTGACGGTGTTCGCCTATTCTCCTGGGTGTCTGCAGCAGGTCTGGATTCAATGGGAAATCGCCTTGCCTGCGGTCCACTGGGAGAACTTAAAAGGAATCAAAGTTTTCCTGCATATATGGTTTTTTAGATTAGAGTTGACTTTTTCAGAAACTAATAATAGCATTAAAAATTCTTTTAGAAGACTTTAATATTATCACGTGAGTCTGTCTATTCCAGACCAGGAGGGAGTAATCAACTCATGTCTCCTCACCTTGCCAGAAATCTGAACCCCTTTTCTAGGTTGTCATCTGGGTGGACACCCCACTGGACACCCCACCACTCACACTCACGCTTTAGCAGGGACGAGAGGCTGGGTCAGTCCAATTAGAGGCAGTAAGATAATTCAGTGGTAAGTGTTGCAGTTCGACTGTATGTTGCTGATAAATGACCATCAAACAGCTTAAGGGAACAAGGGTTTATTTTCTCTTATGATTACTGGTTACAGTTCTCAGTCCAGCTTGACGGGAGAGCATGCACCAACACCAGGGCCAAGGGAACTGGCCACACCATCTCTACATAATAGCTGAGAGAGGGACGATCCTTACTTGCCAGACCAACATGTCTGGCCAAGTGTACACAAGGATGCCGACTTCCTCAACTGGCTCTCAGTGTTTTAATCATCTGTTCAGGGCCTAGTCCCACCCACAACCACCATGGGCTGGGCCTTCCCCATCAGCTAGACAATCTCCTACAGGTTTGCTCTGGGCTTAACTCAATCATTAATTCTCTACAAATGTACCCAGAGCTCAAACCCTCAACTGTCAAGTTGACATCTGTGCCTAACTATGACAGTAAGGCAAACCAGTATTTGTGTGTGTGTGTGTGTGTGTGTGTGTGTGTGAGAGAGAGAGAGAGAGAGAGAGAGAGAGAGAGAGAGAGAGAGAAAGAGAGAGAGAGAGAGAGAGAGAGAGAGCACTGTGTGTCCCTGTGGAGGACCAAGGGTGATTTTGGGAATCATCCGGGATTGCTTCTACCTCCTTTTTGCTTCGCTCTGGAGTTTCCCAAGCTCCATCCACCAGGACCAGAAGTGCAGGCCTCTGCCATTTCTGCCCAGTGCTTTTTTTTAACGTGGGACCTGGGATCCGAACTCTGAACAGAAGGATTCGGATCCATGAATAAAGTGATATATCTGTAGACATTAGAATTCATGATCGCAGTTCATTGAGGAATTTACTGGTAGCTGAAATGAAGAGAAGATATATATTTTGTTTGAGACAGGGTCTTCCTCTGTAGCCCAGGTTAGTCTCAAACTCATGATGCTCCTGCGTTAGCCTCAAAAGTCCTCTGAGTATAGTGTGCCCACCATACTCTGCAGGATATACATCTTCAGTATATCTTTTCTGTATGTAAAAAAGTTCTATGTGTATGTAGTGTATGTGGTGCAGTGTTATGCACATGTGAAAAGTTCTTAGATCTTTCTAACAATATACTTAAGGAGCATACAAGACACAAAATTTAATCCACACTTCCACTTTGAACAGAAGCTGGGTAACATCTTTGTTTTGTCTTAACTGTAACCATTTTTTTCACTCTTTACTCACTAGTAGAAACAAATGAAACCAAGTTGTCTAACTAATCTAATTTAAACAACACCTTGCAGCGTCAGGCAGGTAAGACAGCTCATCGGTAAGGAGCCTGTTAGCAAACCTGCTTCCCGAAATCCAATCCGCTGAAGCCCACCTGGTAGAGAGAACTGACTTCTGAAAGTTGCCCTCTGACCTCCCTCCACGTGCCATGACATGCATGTGCCCCCCTCCCAAGTACAGAGATTTTTTTTTTAAAGTTATCAGGTCAGACGAGCTGGGGTCTAGTGGTCTTTCCAGTTGTGACATTCTGATTAGCAGGTGGGCAACCTTTTCATTAACCTGTAGGCAGAGCCACGATCTCGGAGCCCGCTCCCGGATGCCATGATGGTGAGGGCTCACCACTTGGTCCTGTGTCGTTACAGGAGGATGAGAATGAGGCGGGAGCTGGAGCCCCAGAGCCCCAAGCCGGCTGTCCCCCCTCCTCCCCTGGACCCAAACGGCGCCAGCAGCCAGCAGCCTGCGACCACGCCGGGCAGTCCTGCTGACGTCCACGTGGAGACGCGGTGACCCTGTCCTGGAGCTGCCTCCCCATCTGTCCAGAGAGCTTTCTCGACCCGGAAGCCTTCTTCTAGCAGCTTTGTTCCAAGATCCTTGTCGTCAGATGGCCAAGGAGGCCCGTATAACCCCTGCCGCTTCAAGCCATTCTTAACCAGCTCTGCCCTGGCCACCCCAGGCTCGTCCACCTCCCTGCTGCCAACCTGCCCAAGAGCTTCGGACATTCCTTTGTCACCTGGTGAGGTAACCCCATGCTGGGGATCTGCTGGTGTGAGGTAGTGCTATGCTGGGGAGACTGGTTCTCTCACAAATACTAAAGCTAGATAGACAGACAGACAGACAGACAGAGTCCTGTTAGGAGTGAGGGGGGCTGTCAGGGAATGGTTCTGAGAGTACATCCAGAGCCCAGCGCTGGAAGCACCTCAGGGCAAGTGTCGTGACCACAGTGTGGCAGACCAGATCTTCAATCCCGTAAGCAAGTGCAAAGGAGCTAACAGACTAATTAACCAGAAAACCAACTTGGTGACGTCTAACTTGCTCCAGGACTAGGCGACCACTAGCTGTTTCATCACTGGTCAGCTAGTATGTTTTCACCTTTTAAGAGCGGTTACAACAAGACTGGAGCGATGGCTCGGTGGACAAGCAGCTTGTTCTATAAGTGTGAGGACTGGAATTGGGGGTCCCCCAGAACCCACATAAAAGCTGGGTAGCTTGTAATCCCAGCACTCAGGAGGCAAAAACCAAGAATCCCCGAGGCAAACTTGCCAGCTAGCCTAGTGTTGGTGAGCTCTGTATTCAATAATGAAAGTGGAGAGCTATCAAAGAAGACTTCCATCGTCAACTTCAGGCCTCCACATGCAAGTACACGTATGCCCATATACATGGGAATGTGCATACATACATGTATGCACACCCATGCATACACATGTAAAAAGTTACAATAATCAGATGTGGTGACCTGTATCTACCATCTCAACACTCAGAAGGTAGAGGTAGGAGGATTGTGATTTCCACATCAGCCTTAGTTACATAGAGAGACCCTGACTCAAAAGAAAAAAAAAAGAAGAAAGAAAGGATGACAAACAGAATTCTCCACAAGTTTCCACTTCATTGGTCAGTAAAAGAAATAGCATGGCTCCAAGGGGCTGGAGAGATACAAGGGTTAAGTCTTTGCTTGCAAAGCAAAAAGAGCTGCAAAAGAGAAATGGCAGTGGCCTGAACTTCTGGCCCCAGAAGGCAGATCCTGGGAAACCCCAGAGCAAAGCAAAAAGGAGTGAGCATAATCCAGGATGATTCCCAAAGTCATCCTTGGGCCACCATAGATACACACACTTGAGAACCCTCTGCTACACACACCCACACATGCCCCCCCAACACACTTCAGTGAGCAGAGGCTTCTTGGTTGAGAGATTTCTGTGTTGCCAGTGAACCTTAGCTGATCGCCATGGCTGGCCAGACCACCCCTGGATGGATCCCCCTCCCCTTGGGGCACTGTCACATTCCTGGATTCTAAATGGCTCTTACAATCCCAGGACCCCTGAGACAAGTATTTAGAAACTGGCTAGAGCACCTGCAACCTTTCTGGTCACCTTGCAGAAACAGAGTCACCACAGGGACAAAACACTCCTCTGCCACAGCTGATCTCTGATCCGGTGGCCAGAGGACAAACAAGATCTGCCTCCAGGCCCAACTTCTTGGTTTATCTTGGAAAAGTAACTCAGGCCCCGGCTTGATGGCCCAGCCGGGAGGTCCCAGCACCTGACAAGTGGAGGCAGAAGGATCTGGAGTTCAAGTCCATCCTTGGTTACATACAGTGTGAGGCCACTCAGGGCTGCATAAAATCTTATCCTTAAAAGAAGAATAAATGAAAGAAAAGCAGCTCACCCTCTCCATTTCAGTCTTAACACCTGTCCCCGTGGGTCACTATACAAGCCAAGGACTTCGTGAAGCAGCTAATGCCTGGTGCCTGCAGCCCACACGATGCCAGGGTTATTATGGCCTGTCTTCGACTGCAAAGGGTTATTATGGCCTGTCTTCGACTGCAAAGCATCCATTGGTTACATCTGAATAATTCTGACATCAAACTTGTCTCCCAAGGATGATCACTGAGCAGCTGTTTTTCGTTTTCTCTGTCTCAAAAAGCTGTTGTGACTCTGCCGTGCCTCTGATGGTTGACGGCATCTTGGAATTGGCGCCATAAATTTTTATTCTGTCACAAAGGTGACATATTCTGACCTTTAACCCCAAATTCTAGGGGGCTAGAAATCCCTTTTGAGGGGAGACGAAAGGCCAGGGAAATAGGTCACACAGCTTGTATAACCCACTTTAAAAATACACCTTTCAGGCTGGGGAGGCGGCCCAGTGGCTGAGGTGTTTGGCCCTGGAGCTCAGATGCCCACAGGAGAAACCCAGGCAGGTGGCGTGATGGCAGGAGTGGTGGCAGCCTGTAGTCACAGCCCTCAGAAGACAGACCGGATCTCCAGGCCAAGTTGGCTGGCTTGCCAAATCTACTGGCGAGCTCTGGGTTCAACAGAGAGACACTGCCTTCATAATAAAAGTGGAGAGCTTGAGGACTGGGGAGATGGCTCAGGGGTTAAGACTCTGCCTGGCAAGCAAAAGGTCCTGAGTTGGGATCCCAGGTTCTATGTAAAAACACCAGGCAGCAATGGCGACAGCCTGCACTTCTGGCCCTGGTGAACAGAGCCTGAAAAACTCCAGAGCGGAGCAGGAAAAAGGTAGAACCCATCTAGGATGATTTATAAAGTCACCCTGGGGCCTCCACAGGGACACACAGTGCCCTCTGATATGCACACAGACACACACACACGAATATATATATAAAATGTATAAACATATATATATAAAAGTAGAGCTTGCCCGACATCACACAACTAATGTGTTGTACAGAGAAGGAACTCAAACCAAGTCCCCTGAGCTGCAAGACCCTCTTCCTGCTGTGTGACTCATCCTTGCATCCTTCCCCAGAGACACAGCCGCCTCTGGGAGACAGCTTCATGGGGTTCTGTCCCCAGTTATGGAGGGGAAAAAAAAACATTGCCTGGAATGTAATGGCCTTCAGCAATTCCACCTGCACGTGTGTTCATAGGTTACCCTCTCTAACTGTTCTGTTTCTAATTCTTGGGAATGAAAGGGAAAGGGGGGAGAGTTAATGGAATAAGGTGACTCTCCCGTTCTGTTTTCAGTCATGAAGGTAAGCGGGTGCCGCTCCTATGTGCAGGTGGAGAGTGTGTCTGAGCATGAGAAGGCAGAACCCCTGCTTTCAACAGGAGACCACACAACCCTATTTGACTTTCCGTTCTGACAGGTGACTCCCTCCTCTGGCCACAGAATCCATAAAAGATATTAAATACTTAAAAAAAAAGTTTTAAAATAAAAGCGTTTAAACCAAACATGTGTTGGGTTTATTTCAATTACGTGTCAAGCTAACAAATACCTTTTCTAAAACCTCCCTTTCGAGCCAGGTGTACTGGCTTCTGTCTGTTTCAGGAGGCTGAAGCAGGAGGACAACTGAAAGTGTGAGGCTAGCTGAGCTACATGGTGAGCGCCGGAAGAAAGGTGGGTGGGTAGCCACTGCCAGAACTTTCTGTGAATTAGGAAATGTGACAAAAGACGGTCTGGAACTGTGAGAGGCATTAGCGTAACCTCGAATCCCAGCAGCGGTGTTTACCATGATCTAAGTTCCCACTGTGCACTGGCACACTGTGGGGCTTTTACACCCAGCAACGCTTTTGATCGTTTACGGTTGTCATCTAAGCCAAGTGCGCCCTGCTGCAGGAGGACTGCAGATTCAGCCCAGTGACAGGCGGAGAGTCTGCCTTAAAAGAAACCTATCTGGACCTGGTGGGACACGCCTGTCATCTGGTGCCCTGGGGACAAAGATAGGATGATTCCCCCTAGTTCCAGGCCAGCCCCGGGTATACACAGTTTCAGGTCAGCTCCATGTATATGAGTTTTAAATCAGCCCCATATATACAGAGTTCCAGGCCAGTCAAAACTACACAGGGAGACCCTGTCTCAAAACGAAGGAAGGAAAACTCACCAACTAAAGAATCCAGGTCGCCGGCACACAGATGAATGGACCACACTTCTCCCAACTCACCACCCACAAGGGCGACCGCAGTCCTGACTTCTACTACCATAGAATTTTGTCTCTGAATGGAATGCATTGCAAACTCTTCTTATAACACCACAGATTTTTTTTAATATTTTATTTTTTGAGAGAGGTTAGAAGCGAGAGAACATATGCATGCACAGGATAACTTTCCTTCGTCAGGTGGGCTTCTGAGGTTTGTGATCAGGTGCTTTACCTGCTGAGCTATGTCCTAGGACCACCACATCACGTTTGTAACATGTGGTTCTGTTGTCTCATGTGGCGAGAAGGCATTCATTCTCGCTATGACAGTATCTTCCCGTGTGACTCTTGTTAATATGGAACGGACCAGGCCGTGAGGGCTGCTTTCCCATAGACAGGAACTGAGACTAGCCAAGTGATCAGGTCCCTTAATAACCATGGCCACTCTCGCAGGCGACGCTGAGCTACGAGATCCCACAGCAGCCCACAGAACAAAGGAAATTCGTTGCCTCTGTAGACTTTGGTGGGGAGCAGAGTTTGAGCTCGGAGAGGAGGGGCATCTCTGATGGGGTGAGGTCTCTGAGATTAGGAGATTAGTTAGTGAAGGTTCTGCATAGGATATAATGTGGAAATTCAGGAAGCCAGGCTGGAGAAGCAGCTCAGGGGTTAAGATTTGCCTCGCAAGCAGTAGGACCTGAGTTCAGATTCCAGATCCCACATAAAAACACCAGGCAGAAATAGTGGTAGCCTGGACTTCTGACTCTGGAAGGCAGAGCCTGGGAAACCCCAGAACGAAGCAAAAAAGGAGATAGAAGCAATTCATTGGGATTCCAGAAGTCACCCTTCACTCTACAGGCACATACAGTGTCCTCTGATATATGGAGACACACACACACACACACAACACAAATAATAAAAATTTAAATTATTTAAAAAAACTTCAGGAAGCTAATCCCATTGGCCTAGAAGCTGCTACAAACTGGGCCCTTAGCAGTTTAGGGGGGCAGTTTCTTGGGATCTAACAATTATGACTGCATTACCTGTTACACTATCATGGCTTTAAAAAAAACTGTGCATGCTCCATTAACTGTGATCTTTTTAACATCTTATGAGAGAGGTGTGTACACATGCACATACCCACGTAAAACAGAGGACAACTGTCCAAGTCAGTTCTCTCCACCATGTGGCTTCCCTGAGATTCTTGGGGCCTCCTAACAGGGGCTTCTGCCACACATTGCCTGGCCTTTCTGGAACTTGACCCTTTGGCTCCTATGTTTTGCATGCATGAGAAACAGCCCTATGTAGACGACTGCCAAGCCCGCTGGTGTGGTCTCATCACCCTCTACCTCCAGCGGAACCTGGGAAGGCACTTTCCTGGGCAGCTGTCTTGCCGCCGAGAATCCTTTCGGTCTCCCTCCTTTCAAATGCATTTGCATTTTTTACATTTTTATATTAATGGGCGGGATCTTGCTCTCAAGGCACCATTTCTATTATGTTATTCCCGTGAAAGACTGAGGTTTCTCCTCAATTATGCTAATCTCTCTCTAGCTCTCTTGCATGTGTGTAGGTGCCACTGTGTATGTGTGTGTGTATGTGTGTGTGTGTGTGTGTGTGTGTGTGTGTGTGTGTGTAGAAAAGCACTCTGTGCGCTTGTGGAGGCCCAAGGGTGACTTTGGGGATCAAACTGGATTGCTCCAGCTCCTTATTGCTTTGCCCTGGGGTTTCTGAGGCTCTGCCCTCCAGGGCGGGAAGCACAGGCCGCCACCATTTCCACCAGGTGTTTTTACATGGGATCTAGAACCCAGGTCCTTCTGCTTTCAAGGCAAAGACTTAACTCCCGAGCTACCTCTCCAGCTCATTTGTGCTCCTCTCTTTAACAGTTACAGGGGCTTTGTCTTCATCTTCCTTTTTCACAACTTTAAACATGCCCGTTCCCCTTTTCTTGCCAAACTAGACTTTTCATATCTCTCTGCTTTGTGATTGTACTGATGTTATTAACTTCAATAATCAGTGAGCCGTGACCATGCCTGATGGTATGCGGTCATGAAATTCCTTTACCAAATAATTTAGTCTATTATCTTTGAATTTACCCACATTCAAGTTTTCAGGGCATGGGCAGAACGCCACCAGGTCTTTGCCAGAATAGAACATGGATGGCCTCTGGCTCAGGTACTAATGAGAGTCTCTTTGTTCTCCTCTGATACCTTGTGAGCACAGTCTGTACGAGCCATATGTAGCAGTTACTCTTAACCATTGCCGTGAGAGAACACCCAAAGTCAAGCAACTTAAGGGGGAAAGGGAGATTTATTTAGCTTACGGTTCCAGAGGGGAGATACAGTCTTTCAAAGCAGAGGTGGCATGGCTGACTGGCCAAAGCTGGAGAAGGCTATGTCACTGCAGACATCTTGAAAGCTGAGAGCTGCAGACTGCTTGCCTCAAAGGCCGACTTCTCCTGGAGGTAGGGTGGGACTCATCCACCTCAAGGCCCATCCCTTGTGACTGCCTTCCTCCAGCAAGGCTCCACCTCTCAAGATGCCGTGACCTTGCCAAACACATGAGATTGTGGGGGACACATTTCAAACCATGACACCATATTTCTCCCAGCTTTCTGGGTTCCTATTCTCCCACCAGCATGGCCCCCTAAACTCTAGGGATTCTGTAGCCCACAGATCCAAATCCTTCCAAACTCCTCCTACAAACCAGTTCCAAGGGCCTCTGAGGCGCACGGACCGGTAGTCACAGCAACAGCTCCACTTCTCTACGCCAGTGTTCTGGATGGATGGATGTCTCTTCTAGTCACTGAGACAAAATGCAGAAGGCAAACAGAAGAAGGAAGGGTTTATTTTGGCTCGTGGTCTAAGGTCAAGCCCATGGCAGGGAAGGCACACTGTCCTGATTGGTTCCTGCTCTGAAAGCAGGGACAGGAGGTCAGAGGGCACATGCAGGCAGGAAGCAGAGAGAGGTGAATGCTGTGCCCGGCTCCCTTACTCCCTTGCATTTTTTACACAGCCCCCAACCCCCAGGCCATGGGAAAGTCGTCCATTTCCAGGATGGGTCTTCCCTTGTCAATCAAACCTCTCTGGAAGTGACCTTACAGAGAACCCAGAGGCATGTCTCCTGGGGGATTCTCAATTACATCAGGTTGTCAATGGTCATCACCATGGGGGTCTTTTTATTGCTATTCCTAGTTAGTGTTCTTATCAAAAAAGACAGTGGATTTGATCTATGTTTTTTATATAGCTAATATACTCATATAGCTTTTGTATTTTAGAGGGGAAAGCTTAGTTTTTTTCAGAAAGAAATTACTTTTTTTAACGCGCGCGCGCGCGCGCGCGTGTGTGTGTGTGTGTGTGTGTGTGTGTGTGTATATATCAGATGGCACTGTGTGAGCCTGTGGAGGTCCAAAGGTGACTTCGGGAATTATCCTGGATTGCTTCATTCTGGGACTTCCAAGATTCTGCCTTCCAGAGCCAGAAGTGCAGGCCAACACCCATTTCCTCCTGATGTTTTTTTACTTGGGATATGGGATCTGAACTCAGATCCTTCTGCCTGTGAGACAGAGGCTTAACAACCCTGAGCCATTTCTTCAGCCCAGAGAGATCTGTTTTGACTCAGAGTTTCAGAGGTGGGGGGCAAGGGTGGGCTTGGGCCATTGCTGTGGGAATGTGGTGAATCGGTGACAGAACGAAGCTTCTCACCTCGTAGCCATGAACGAGAAGAGGCAAAAAAGGGAGAGCCAGGGCGAGGAAGACCTTGCAAATACGTGCCCCTCCCATAGTGACCCACTTCCTGCAACCAGGCCCCACTTCCTGCAACCAGGCCCCACTTCCTTTCATTAAGAACTCACCAATGAATTAATACATGGCTGGAGCTAGCTCCTCTGTGATCCAATCACTTCTAACTGATGGGACCCACCACCTGGGCTCTTCAACACTAGAGCCTTCGGATCTAACCACACATATGCCCACTGTTGGGAGAGTGCTTCCTCATGCCAGACTTGCTAATCTGCTAGGGCCTGACACTCACGTGTCTGATTCACAATACTTGTGTGTTTTTGAGAATGTCGTATAAATAGAATCATATAGGATGGAATTTTTTGAGACTGGCTTCACTCAGATTAATTCAAGGGTGCGATTCAGTCCAGTGTGTGTTTACTGATATTAAATTATTTTTTAATATATAGAAGGCTTATATATTTATTTTCCTAATTTTGCAAGCATACTGAGAACTTACCTTGCTTCCCTCCATCCTCCTTCCCTTCCATCCTCCTCCCTTTCCTTCATCAATCCATTTCTCTCCCTCCCAAGCTCCTGATGATTGCCTCTGGCTTGTCTACTCTTGTGGGGCCCTTCCTGGGGCCACTTCACTAATGGGGCATTTCCCTGCACTCATTCAGCTCTAGTCCCCAAGGTTTCTACTTGAGTTCCTCGCTAGTCTATGGGGGCATGTTGGTATGTCAGTCATTATGCAGGTCTGGTAAGGACAAGTCTCACTGCAGTGAGTATATAGCTGTTATCTTTTATTATGTCTAATATGATATATTCATTGGCTGATTTTATGCTAAACCAACCATGCTCTTCTGGAATCTTAGTCTAGTTAAATATATTGGGACATAGCTGTAATTTGGACACCAGAAAACTGTCACCCTGAGCTACATGGTGAGACCCTAAATAGATAAATAGCATCCAACTGGAGCTCTAGTTCAGCTGGTAGGGGACATGCCCAGCTAGTGTGATGGAATCCTGGATTCCACCCCCGGCAATAGGGAGCCATTGAAAGTGCTTGAGCAGAGCCAGGAATGTAGTACACTCGTGCAATCCCAACTTCAACCTCCCTGGGACCACCGTGTGAAGCCAGCCTGAGCGACACAGCAAGACGCTACCTTAAAAAAATAAATAAATAGACAACGATGGTACTGTGAAAGCTCGCCAGCGAGGAGGAAGCATCCAGAACATCCCCATCTGCTCTTGCCTGTGGTTGCAGTCCACCTGCATGGTTGCTGATAAATGACCATCACGCAGCTTAAGGGAACAAGGAGTTTACTTTCTTACAATAGTCTGGTTACAGTTCTCAGTCTGGCTTGAAGGGAGAGCACGCACCAACACCAGGGCCGAGGGAATTGGCCACGCCGTTACTGCATAACGGCTGAGAGATGGACAATCCTTACTTGCCAGACCAGCATGTCTGGCCAAGTGAACAGAAGGATGCCGAGTCTCTGAACCAGCTCTCTGATTTATCCAGAGCCTAATACCACCCACCATGGGCTGGGTCTTCCCCAGCAGCTAGACAATCTCCTTCAGGTTTGCTCTGGGCTTAACTCAACCATCACCTCTCTACAACTATGCCCAGAGCTCAACCCTCAAAAGTCAAGTTGACACCTGTGCTTAACTATGACACCTGTGGATGTTATATAACCAGCTGCCCTAGCTCCTGTTGCTGTGACTTCCTTGATGTGAATAACTGTAACCTTGATGTGAACTAATTAAATCTTTTCTCCCCTAAAAGCAAGCGAACAAACAACAAAAAACTACAATAAAGCATGTTTGAGCTTGTCCAGCTCATTAATGAGGTTATTCCTGGCCACAATGTGCACAAAGGCTCATGTGGGCAAGGCGGAGGCGAGAACAAGCCGGAGTCTATTGCAGACACAGCAGCCGCATCTGTGTATCTTTTACTTCTCAAATGCCTGTTCTCAATAGCTCTCCAATTGCCCACTTTTGTCCGTTTTCTTTTTTAAGTAGCTATCTGTGGGTGTGCAGCAACCCCACAAAAATGTCTCCCGGAATTGTCCTAGGCCCCCTGGCTGCGGGCACACACAAGGGCATTGTCCCGCCTCTGTGGCTCTCTGTCCCGGGACACCCGGGTCCCTCCGCAGCCGCCGTCCTGGAGACAAGCAGATTGAAAGCTCGGCAGACTCCACTGCCCGGCTCCAGCGGCCCCCGTGCGGCCCCGAGCAGCAGGTGGAGACAGGCGCCCTCGAGAGTCTGACGTTACGGTCTGCTGCTCGTGGAGCTCGGAAAGAACACATCCCCGTTCCCCACCTTGAGGCTTTGCTCTGCTTGAGCTCAAGGACAGGGGTTCTCTGTGATCCCAATAGCCTCTAACTGGAAATCCTCGGCCTTCCTGACCCCCTGCTGCTCACCCACTGAGCTCAGAGACACCTGACACCACACACGATGTAGTCGGCTGGTTTCCATCTTTCATCTTGGGAGGCTCCCAGGAGCCAAAGGGATCATAAAATCACACAGCTCGGAGCTTCTAGGGCCTCAGGCTGCAGGCTGTGCAAAGACTCAGCACCATAAAGCACAGAAGGGTCAGGCATAACACATGCGTGGTGTGTGTGTGTGTGTGTGTGTGTGTCTTTGTGAGACCTCTCCCTGTGTGTGTGTGTGTGTGTGCGTGCGCGTGCGTGACCTCTCCCTGTCCCCAGTCTGGGTGGTCCTACCATCTTCAATCCATAGCCACTGTTCTCCTGGCCACGTGGACCTCTACCATTGGGTAATTCTTTCTGCTTCAGCCTGAATCTTCCCTCCTATTTTTCTTCTCCACCACGCGCACTGTCCTCCATCTAGACAGGAGGGTTGGCAGTTCAAAGTCAGCCTTGGCTACACAGCACATTCAAGGCGGGTCTGGGCTTTGTGAGACACTCTCAAGAAAACAAAATAAAAACAAAGTAAAGAAAAAAGAAAAAGAAACACAGGGCTGGCGAGGTGGCTAGCAGGTAAAAAAAGTGCTTGCCACACAAGCCTGACAGCCTGAGTTCAATCCCCAGAGCCCTTGTTCCTGTAAGTCTAGCACTCTTCCAGGGTGAAGGGAGGTAGAGACAGGAGATGCACCCAGAAACTCACAGTCCAGTGAGTTAGAAGCTAGACTCACCTCAAAACTAGGTGGAAGAAGAGAACGTATTCCTAAGAGTTACCTTCTGCCCTCCACACGCACACACATACACACACCATACAGAAACACAGTAATAGGGACTGGAGAGATAGCTTGGGAGTTAAGACTCTGCCTCACAAGCAGAAGGTCCTGAGTTCGGATTCCAAGTCCCACATAAAAGTGCCAGAGGGAAAAGTGGCTCCCTTATTTCCGGCTCTGGTGGGTGGGAAATCCCTGAATAAAGCAAAAAAGGGGTAGAAGCAATCCAGGATGACTCCCAAAATCACCCTTAGGCCACCACAGGCACAGCGCCCTCAGATACACAGACACAGACACAGACATGGACACACACACATACACACACAAATTTAAAACACAAAAGCAAAAAGAAGCAAGGCAGGACATTGCTGACCAAAATGTGTTGCTCCATGTAAATGCTTGGCGATCTGCTCGGATCACATAGGGCCTGCCCAGCCCAGGATAACACCCTGCACCTCATTTTCTGATCAGCGTGGAGACTGTGCAGAGGTCGGAATGGAAGGCGTGAGAGCCACCAGGAGCCTGTCCAAGTGGCCCGGACATGGGTGTACTGACTTAGGGTAGTAAAAGCTTTAAGAGGGCAGGATGGGGACTACTCCCACATATCCAGCGCTCCCCCTGGCTGATGGTGCTGGGATTGAAGCCAGAGTCTGGGCATGTTAGTCATGTATTTTCTAACTAAGCTACAACACTCACCTGGAATGTATGTACTCTCTCTCCTCAAATAAATGAAATATTAAAAAAAAAAACAAGGGCTGCCCAAAAAGATAATTGCTATCCTGATGAGATCCTATGCATAGGAAGATGCGGCCACCACACACATGGGCACAGCTGGGGGAGTGAATCCTGCTGCCAGTACATCAGTGGGCACAGCTGGGGGAGCAATCCCAATGGCTGCTGCACCCCTCTAATGGGCACTGCTCCCCATGGCAATGCATCCCTGTAACCCCAGAGGTCGGGAGATCAAGACCCCATGGAGTTGACAGATACTGAGACTCATTATTTTTTTTTTAATCTTCTTCTTTTTTTATAATTTTATTATTATTATTTATTCAATTGTGCGTGTGTGTATGTATATGCGCGCATGTGTGTATGTGTGTGTGTAGAACCACGGACGAATTCGCGAACCACCATGGACGCCTTCACCTCCTTCTGCCCCAGGATTCACAGGCTCCACCCTACCAGGACCAGAAGCGCAGGCCGCCCCCGCTTCCGCCTGGCGTCTATACGTGGGATCTGGGATCCGAACTCAGGACCTTCCGCCTGCAAGGCGGAAGCTTAACTCCTGAGCCACCTCTCCAGCCCCTAGACTCATTCTAAAACAAAAACATGCGAAACACATCTGCAGAGGTCTTTAGGTGGCATAAGAAGCTGCACTGCAGACTCCCCAGGATCACCTGACGCTTCCTTTATGTTCACCCGTTTTTAAAAATTATCTTTGCATGCATGTGCATGTGTGTGTGTGTGTGTGTGTGTGTGTGTGTGTATCAGTGGGCACTGTGTGTCCCTGTGGAAGCCCAAAGGCAACTTTGGGAATCATCCTGGTCCTTTTTGTTTTACTCTGGAATTTTCCACCTTTCAGAGTGGGAAGTTCACGCTGCCACCATTTCTGCCTGGCAGTTTTATATGGAAACTGCGATCTGAATTCAGATCCTCCTGCTTGCGAGGCAGAGTCTTAATCCCTGAGCCATCTCTTCAGCCCTCCTTCATGTTCTTTCTGCCAGCACTAAAGAGATTGAGGTAAGAGGGTCCACAGTTCAAGTCAGCTGAGCTATATTAGCAAGAGCTTGTCTCAAAACAAAAATCAACCGTTTCCCATGGGTTGGAAGTGGGGGACGATGTTGTGTCAAGCTGAATATTCTCATTCGGGATAAGCTTTAGCTAAAAGAATAAATTTATTCTACTTTGCAAGCTAAGAACACCATGGTTAAGCACAGAGTAAGAGCTCTGCATAAACTACCACACGCACACTTCGGTAGTTTCTAGTTAAGTCCTACCCAGTCAGAGGCCCATTATCTTGACAGGGTAGGGCGCCATCTATTGACTGTTAGTATTACACCAGGAAAGTGAGATCAGAAAATACGGATACTTCTGTGTCTTGCCTCTGTGATGTTACACACAGTTTCTTTTTCTTGGTTAATTGGTATTTTTCAAGACAAGGTCTCACTATATAGCTTAGACCGAGCTGATTTCATGTCCCTCCGGCCCAGCCTCACAAGTGAATGGATTATGTGCAGAGAGGGACGTCTGTTAACATGCAGAAACAACTCGAAATTGTACAATGGGACAACCTAACATAGTAATGCTAAAACCAATGAAGCTTTTACTTTCTTCTGCCAAGAGGTTTCTGACGTCCCGACGAGTGAAATAATGGAAAAGCAATAACAGAGTTAAGCACCGATCTCTGATGAGGAAATAAACAAGGAGGGTGGGAGAACTCAGGAAGCATCTGTTTAGCATGAGGACTGCCTGGTACAGGATGGCAGGAGCGGTCTAGTTCTGGGAGATTATTGATCCTGTCCTATGATTACAGGTGTAAGAACATGACCATTAAGGCTCTTTGACCACTGAAACTTATTTTTTTAAAAAAACTTTGGGGCTGGAGAGGTGACTCAGGAGTTAAGCCTCTGCCTTGCAGGGAGAAGGTCCCGAGTTCAAATCCTAGATCCCAGGTATAGACACTGGCGGAAGCAGGAGCGGCCTGCATTTCTGGTCCTGGTAGGGCGGAGCCTGTGAATCCCCAGGCAGAGTAAACAAGGAGGAGGTGGAGGCGTCCATGGTGGTTCCCAAATTCATCCATGGTTCTACACACACACACACACACACACACACACACACACACACACGCACAATTGAATAATAAAAAATTTTAAAAACTTTATTCATTGTGTGTATGTGTGTGTGTGTGTGTGTGTGTGTGTGTGTGTGTGTGTCAGAGGGCGCTGTGTGTCCCTGTGGAGGACCAAGGGTGACTTTGGGAACCATTCTGGATCGCTTCTATCTCCTTTTTGGCTTTGCTCTGGATTTCCCAGGCTCTGCCCACCAGGACCAAAAGTACTGCTACCCGTTTCCAGGTGTTATGTGGGACCTGGGATCTGAACTCAGGACCTTCTGCTCGTGAGGCAGTATCTTAACCCTTGAGCCATCTCTCCTGCCCGAAACTTTTGGTTTTCCCTGTACCACTGGAATGTGAACTCTCATATCCTAGAGATGCACTCTAGAGCCATATTCCTGGCCCATTAAAACTTGTGAAAATAAAAAATTGTGACTATGCTTTTGTGTGTGTGTGTGTGTGTGTGAGAGAGAGAGAGAGAGAGAGAGAAAGAGAGAGAGAGAGAGGGTACTATGTGTCCCTGTAGGGCCTAAGAGTGACTTTGGGAATCATCCTAGATTGCTTCTCCCTCCTTCTTGCTTCACTCTGGCATTTCCCATATTCCACCCACCAGGGCCGGAAGTACAGACTGCCGCTGTTTCCACCTGACATTTTTACATCAGACCTAGGATCTGAACTCAGGATCTTCTGCTTGTGATAGTAGAGTCTTAACCCCCGGAGCCATCTCTCCAGCCCTGCCTTTGTTTTTTGGAGGCAGGGATGATCCTTACTTCCTGACCCTTCAGCCTCCACCCTCCTCCCAAGGGTAAAGGTTCAGCTCAGAGGTGATGAGGACCTCAGATGCAGCTCCAGGGAAGAGCCCTGCTTGGCCTGGGTGAGGCTCTGCCTTCCAGCCACAGCACCAGCCAGATGCCTGGGGAGCAGGGGGAGACTTGGGGGCACCATGGCTCCTGATTCTATTTCCAGCCCTTGGGAGAAGGAGGCAGAGAGATCAGGAGTTTGAGGTCCTCTTCAGTGACACACGAAGTTCTAGGTCAGCTTGGGTCACAAGCTACAAGAGACACCGTCACCCTGGCTCAAAGACTATAACCAAAGTCAAGCCACAAGGAAAGAAGAGGCGAGCTGGGGAGAACAAAGGAAGCGCTGAGGAGACAGTCGGTCCAGACTAGAGAATATGAGCAAATGTCGTGCGGGAACCACCCATTTTAGAGTGGAAGGCACAAGCTGTTTGAGCCCACTGAACACATCCCTGGCCAATTGCTTGATGATGATGATGATAATGTGTGTGTGACCTGTGTATGTGGGGGGGGTCAGGTCTTCTCCTTCCACCTTTACATGGGTTCCAGGAATTGAACTCAGGTCATCAAGCTCAAGTGGCCAGTACCTTTATCCACTTAGCTGACTCCCAGCTTGTGATCGTCCTGCCTGGGTGTCCCAAGTACCTGTGAAGACAGGCATACCCCTCGCCCCCATGCTCTTCATGCCGGTGTTCCTAACCTTCTGGAATCCTCGCCACTGCCAAACGGGGGTCAGCTCCCCCTGTGAAACCATGGTATGTGGCTTCTGAGGTTGGCATCAAAGAAGGTGGCCTTGGTTTCATTCTCTTCTGGAGCAAATGCTCTGGGGGAAGTCGCATTGTCACATCATGATGTTCCCAGAACCCAAAAGCCCTGAGGACAGTTCAGTGTGACATGAGCTGAGCCTGCTAGCACTCGAGTGAGTCCTCAGGAACCGTCACGACCTTGACCTGAGCCAGAACCACTACTAAGCAACTCCAGACTCTTGACGCTCAGAAGCCTTCAAGATGACAAATGCTTGGTGCTTTAACAGTTTCTAGGGGCGAAATGGCTCAGCAGGCAAAGACGCCTGCATGCTAATCTGGAGACCTGAGTTCAACCCCTGGATCCTGCCCCAAGGAAGAAGAGCTGACTACCCAGTGTAGTTGGCTCCTTAGTGGTTCTATAGATATAACAGGAAAGTGTTAGTGATTATAATGATTCATGGACAGAACCCATCCTTAATAGCAAAGCCTTCAGGGACGGAGCCTTAGATGTAGCAACACAATTTATTCATTCATTTGCTTAAAAATATTTCTTTCAGCTTGAGGAGAGAGATACACAAGTGACAGGGAGAGGTGCATATCATGGCACATGGGTGGAAGTCAGAAAACAACTTAGAGGGGGAAGGGAGCAAGGGGACGGGGGGGGGGGGTGGAGGGAGGGAGGGGAATGGGGTAGTTATTAACTTTGTATGCGTGGAAGAAGAAATAAAAAAAAAAAAGACAGCTTAGAGAACTATTCATTTCTCTTTTTCCACCACGTGGGCTTCTGGAGAAGCAAACTTGGGTCACCAGGTTTACAAGCAGATGCCTTATTCACTGAGCTACTTCACCAGCCCCCCATTCATTCATTTTAACAAATACATTATTGAGCTCCAAAGGTAAACTGGTATCTATACCCTTGCAGAGCATTTTAAATTGTGTTATTTGCAGTGTTCCTGGATCAAACTCAGCTTTGTGGATGCTAAGCGAGTACTCTACCACTGAGCTATTTCCCAAACTCCACAAGCTTTAAGAGGAGGAAGAAAGGGGCCCTGTGGTGGTATCGGTTTATTACAGCTGATGCATGAGAGGCTGCCTCCATGAATTCCTGCAAGTTCCAAGTCTCTGTGGGATACACAGAAGATCAGGTGGGGCTGGTGGAGCTTAGCGGGTAAGGTGCATGTATGCAAACCCTGGAAGCCCACATGGCGGAAGCAACGTTGTCCTCTGACTTCTACTCATGCACCCTGGCATATGTTCTTCCAAATAAATGAATCCATCTGGTCAGTCTAGACAAAGAGACTTTCAAAAGTAAAAACTGGACTGGAGAGATGGACAGCTCAGGGGTTATGATGCTTGCCTCGATGAGTCTGGATCCCAGGTCCCAAGTAAAAAATACCAGGTGGAAACAGCGGCCACCTGCCCTTCTGGCCCTGGTGGGCAGAGCCTGGGAAATTCCAGAGCAAAGCAAAAAGGAGGTAGAAACAATCCAGGATGATTCCAGAAGTCACCCTTGGTTCTCCACAGGGACACACAGCACCCTCTGACACACATACTAAATAATAAAAATGTAAAATTTTAAAAAGTAAAAATTAAGGTGGCTGGGGTGATGGCTCAGTGGTGAAGTGCTTGTGGTGTAAGCCTGATGACCTGGGTTCAGATCCCTGGACTACAGTAGAGCCTGATGCAGACAGAAACACTGCAACTCCAGCACACCTCTGGGAGAGAGAGACAGGAGGCTCTCCGGAAGCTCAGTCAGCTAGCCAGGCTTCTGAAGAGTGAAGAGATCCTGTCCCAGACAAGGTGGGAAGGTGGGTGAAACAGAGACGGAAGGCTCCCCCGTGGCTTCCATATGTGTGCTGTGACATGTGCATTCGACCACCTCTCTCTCTCTCTCTCTCTCTCTCTGTCTCTCATAAAAAGGGGGTTAGAGATATACCTCAGTAGTGATGTTTGCCTAGCACATATAAGGTCCTGGATTCAATCTCCAGTATTTGGAAAATATTGGAGAAAATGGTAAACATACAAAATAATAATATGAAGAGGGTGCAGGCTATCTTTGGAAGGCTGGTCAGAAAAAGCTTGTCTGAAGAGGTGATATTTCAGTTACCTCTCGGTCAGGGAAGGCTGACAGATTTACAAGCTTAAAACTGTCATTTCAAGCCTATCTGTTGGGGCCCACGTCTGTGGTTCAATACAGCTGCAGCTTCAGAGAGGAAGGGATATGGCTTGGTGGCAGTGTTGCGGAGCATGTGCAAGGTCCTGGGTTCATGCCTAGCATGGGGAGGGGGGTGGCTTAAAAGGAGGGTGAGGGATGGAAGAGGGAGGACTCGCTCATGTGGTAAATATGGAAAAGGAGTAGTAGACACATCATACCAGGCTTTGTCACAGAAGTATGGACTTTATTGGGAGTGCAGCAGAGCCGTTGATTGTGTGTGTGTCAGAGGGCACTGTGTGTGCCTATGGAGATTCAAGGGAATCACTCTGGACTGTGTTACCTCCTCCTTGCTTTGTTCTGGAGTTTCCCAGGCTCTGCCTTCCAGAGCCAAAAATACAGGCCACCATCTCCCTCTGGTGTTTTTATGTGGGATCCAGGAACTGAACTCAAGACGCTCTTGCTTGCAAGACAGATGCTTTACCCCTAAGCCATCTCTCCAGTCCCACCATTGACGTTTTAAATTGAGGAGTATCTTAGCTCCTTACAGTTCTGTTGCTTGATAAATGTGTAGCCCAAGTCACTGAGAATGAAAGCTTTATTTCAGCCCATGATTTTTTAGGTTACAGTCATTATGGTGGCAGGGGAGTTCTTACCAGCACCAGGGGCCAAGAGCTGAGAGATGGGTATACTTTCTAACTTGTGGATCTGCCAAAAGCCAATCAGGTGCTCACAGGACACCCCTAAGTCATCCGGAAGCTGAAAAGACAGGCCTGGGGCAGACAGTGCCTGACACAAAGACTCAGGATGTGAAAGGTAACAGAAACCTCAGAAGACAAAGATGGGTCACTTTTGTGAGGGAAGGAGGAGCAGGGCCAATGATCAGGTGGAAAACAGCATTCCTAGGAGTGCAAAAGGGCAGGGCCAGCAAAATGTCCAAATGGACAATCAGAACTGTAGTACCGGTGAGATATGGCCATGTGGTGACTCTTAGCTCCCTCTCCTCAACCAGCCTCTTCTTCCCATTCCTCCGCTTACTGCCAAAGCTTCCATTCATTCACTCTGCCAGCTTTAATTGAGTCTGTACTATGCGCCACTGTGAGAACAACACACAGAGAAATCCCTGACTTAGCTGTGAAGCACTCTTGTTTACTACCCAGCCCACTTGCCCCCTAGCATGTTTATTTGCCCCAGGTTTGTTGTGTATTCAACAAACCTGTCTTGTATTAAAAATAAATACTTGGCAGCTGGCAAGATAGCTCAGCGGGGGAAGCCACCTGCCTGCAAGCCTGGTGAGCCGAGTGGGTCACTAGAAGCCCATATGGCAGGAAGAGAGAACTGAATTTGGAAAGTCGTCCTTTAATCTTCACCCAGGTGTCCTGGCACGTACGTGGGCACCTTCTCTCATCTTTTGTTTCTCTCCCTCTAAATTTTTTTTTTTTTTTAAAATGAAGCAAGCCCAAACTTCCAGTTTAGACTCCAGTGTGGCGAAGAGACAATAAACACACATTCAAAAATATATCTTTAGGTGTTAGGTGAGGAAAGCTATGGGGTGGGAGGGACTTCGGGATATGGAGGGTGTGGAGGGCAGGAGAGGAAGCCCTGAAGATTGCCAACTGGCGATGGGTATCCCAACTGCGGAGGCCTGGGAGCAGGGGCACGCTTTAGGAAATACAACAGTGGTTGGGGTTGGGGCACACGACCAAAGTAAAGGGGGCTCTGGGTTATGCAGAGAAAACTGCTGCAGGCTTTTCAGAAGCTGAGGACAAAGGGCAGGCGTGGGAGAGCAAAGGTTCGGACGAGCGGGGGCTCCGACCGCCACTGCACAGCACGCGCGTCTCCCGGTGACCGGGAGGCAGGAAATGAAGAGGGGGTGGCGTCGAGGCCAGCACTAAACAAAAGCAAAGCCCTGCTTTTTGTGGTTGCTACTCGATTTTTGGCTTTGCTGCGTTAGTCCTGGTGCAGGAGCGTGGGGGGGGGGTTGCTGTCTACCGGAAGCCCAGCTTCATCAGCACAGATGTCTGAGCTGTGGACCCGCGGGGGGTCGTTAGCACATTCGTGGCACCTAAAGTTCCAGGCGAAGACGAACCCGCCCGGGGCGAGGCAGGCGCCTGGAGGGAGGGGGGTGCCACTAGATGGCCAGAGGGCGTCACCCACAAAGGCAGAGGGCACGCGCGGGGGGCGGGCTCCTGGAGGGCAGGGCCCACGCTGGCAGCGGCCCCAGCCCTGGCCCCGCTCCGTTTCCTGCTCTCACGCGGTTACAGAGCAGACCGAACACCAGAGCCGCGCGCATCGGACTAGCACGCGGAACTTCCACCTCTCCCGTGCCCCGCAACCGCCGAAAACCCACGCGAGCCTTAACTTTTACAAAGCCCGGCGAGGCTGCGAGTTTCTCGCGGTGCGTACGGCACCGCCTCGCCAGCGCCACCGTGAGGTCACAGCCTTCCTCTGCGATCGCTCCCCGGAGCTCTCAGAGCGGGATGGCGGCCTCCACCCCGACTACGGATCGAAGGATGGGTCACATTCCGTCGCGCGCAACCAGCTGGTCACGCGCCACAAAAGGATTTTTTGGGGGGGAGGGGGAGAAGGTAGGGAAGGTGACGCAAGAACCGCCTCCCTGCTTCCATTGGCTCCGCTCTGCCAGAGCGCCTCTCCCATTGGTTAGAGGCCGGGCACCGACCGGCCTTTCCGGCGGGCGTGCGCGTGCGCGGCGTGCTCGCGGCGCTCCGAGCAGGCGCAGCCTCGTGTCGCCTCGCGAGGAGGCGGGCGCGGCGGCGCGCGCAGCGTCCCGGCTCCCCTCTGCCGGTCCCGCCCTCCGTCGCGGCGGCGCGGTGCATGCTGGGATAGGGAGCGATCTCCGAGCGAGGCGGCAAGATGGACGCGGGATTCTTCCGCGTAAGTAGAAGCGCGGGGACCTACGGCTGAGATGGGAGGCTTGTTGGGGAGCCCCGACGGGGGGCTTCCACTCGGGACCCGGCGACCCGCGAAGGGAGGGCCCGGGGGAGGGGGAACCCCCGGGGGTCCCCGGCGCGGTCGGACGCTCCCCGCCACCCCCCTGCGCTGCGGCGGAGACCGGTGCGCCCCTGCGCAGGCTCCTCCGGGCTCGGCCCCCCTCCCCCGGCGCGGCGGCCGGAAAATGGCGGCGCCAGTGGGCCGGAGCGAGGCCTCGCTGCCCGCCGGGCCGGGCCTCGGGCCGAGCCGCACGCCGCCGCCGGGCCTGGGGCCTAGCGGAGCCGGAGGAGGAAGTCCCGGCGTGCGTGCGTGCGTGTGTGCGTGTGGGAGGGAGGGCGCGGGGGAGGCCGGGGCCGGCTGGCGTCCGAGGAGGGTCCCCGAGACCACGGCTGGAGGGTACGCTGCTTGGGGGAGGGGGGCTTGTAGCGGCTGCTTGGGGGAGGGGGGCCAGCGCTCCCACCTCCCGGCTCCCCTCCCTCGGGGTCAGAGTTCGGGAGCGCTCCCGCCCAGTGCGGTGGCCTCTCTGGGAGGGGTGCCCTACCTGGATGCGTGGTCGAGACGGGGCACTCGGGGGCCTGAGGGCGCCGGCGCCCACCAGCGGGGACCCCTCTGCGCGGAGGCGGGTGCGGATTCCCCCTGCTCCCCGCTCTTCGCCGCTCCGAGCCTCTGCAGCCAAGGAAGTTACCTGGGTGGGAAGGGACACCTGTCCGAATGAAGTGGGGGAGCCCTCATCTTGTCAGGGGCCTGCAGACTTCTTGTAACGCAGAACAAAACCCCAGTAGACATGGCTCGATCCAAGCCCAGGCCTCAGCTAGCCGTAATCCAGGTTAATCTTCCACTCCTTGGACCGTGTAATTGGCAGTTTGTGCTTTTAAAAGAAAAATTACAAGAGGGAAAGACCAGGACTTTAGTGAAAATAACGATAGTGGCTGGGAATGCTGTTCTGGGGCCGTCCTCTTGCCCATCCTGAGCAAGGTCCTGGGTTAAATTTCCAGAGCACACAATCCTCCCAAATCTCTGCACACTCCAGACTAGGTATTTGCAATATTATGCAAACATATAACCTACTGCACCTAGCCAGTTATTTGTTTTTAAGCCATGCAAGGAATTGGAGAGTTATTTGTGAAAGGATCGTTTCAGATGAGCATGTGAATTTCCATGCTGCTGGGAGATGTACCTCCAGTTTCCATTAGTCTTTGTAGTGTATACTAAATATTTCTTACAGTGCGAAAGTGACACTTTGAAAAAAGTTACAAGTCTGTTTTTGTCAAAGTATCTCCAAAGGAAAAGAGGGCGGGCGGAACGTGCAGGTTTCTGGTGGAGATTATTTACCTTTGAAATGGGTACAGTCTGTGAGAGTCCAGAGCTTTTTCTATGCTGCCTACAAATCTTTAATGTAGTATTTTGGAGTTTTTTGAGACATACTCTGTGGTTCAGGCTGTCCCTGAACTTGTGTCAGCCTTCCTGCCTTGACCTCCAGAGTACTGGAGTTACAGCATAAACCATCACACCTGGCTAAATGTAGAAATTAGCTGAGTTTAAGCTCAAAGTAAAAGATTTTAGACAGATTATCTAATGTACTTCAGCCAGATTATGAATGGCATTTTAGTTAGAAATATTTACTGGATTATTGCCACTTATCAGTATATATCATTTCCGTTATCAACCCCCTTTTTATTTTAAAGATAGGATTTCCTGTAGCCCAGGTAGCCTAGAATGTGCTTTATAGTTGAGAATGACCTTGAGATTCTTCCACCTCCCCCAAATGCTCTGATTAAAAGCGTGTTCCACTACCAGCATATTTTATCTGTATTTTGCTCTTTTTCCATTTTCATGCACAAGTAGCAGGGGCTGTGGAGAGTGAGGAGTCATTTGCTCTTCCAACTTAGAGAGGCCTCTAGTCAAAAGGGGTTAG